>JAPYKT020000044.1:25000-27500 GCA_028749325.2 Caryopteris x clandonensis
GCACCGGGTGTAGCCATACATTTAACCAAATGTGTTAGCCAAGTCTATTTTATATAGTGCTTATAATCGTGAGGAAAAAATCAAGAATTAACCGCACGGGCGTCGGGCACCGGGCAACGGGCGCCGGGCGACGGGAGCCACGCGCCGGATGACGGGTGACGGGCGCCGGGTGCCTTGCGCCGGGCGTCGGGTGCCGGGTGCCGGGTCCCGGCGCCGGGTGACGGGTGACGGGTGACGGGCGCCGGGCGCCGGGTGCCGGGCGACGAGTGACGGATGACGGGTGACGGGCGCCGGGTGCCATGCGCCGGGCGTCGGGTGCCGTGTACCGGCGCCGGATGACGGGTGCCGGGCACCGGGCGTCGGGCACCGGGTGCCGGGCGACGGGGGCCGGGCGCCGGGTGCCGGGCGACGGGAGCCGGGCGCGGGATGACGGGTGCCGGGCGCCGGGCGCGTCTAATGAATAAGTTTGCCTTCTCGTTGGTTGAAATCGAACTTGCATATAACGTTCCAAAATATTTTATTCAAACTCAAGTCATCTACCGACAACATATCGAGCCAACTATTGTTTCATGTTGTCTTGTTGGTTGAAATCGAACTTGCATATAAAGTTCCAAAATAATTCACTCAAACATAAGTCATTTACCGACAACATGTCGAGCCAACTATTAATTCATGTTGATCGGGGGGAATCCACCGCGTTGTGAGTTCGATTTATTATATTTTTTCGATATTAAAAAATATAAATAAATATTTGTCAATGCGGGAAAACACTTCTAAATGCCAAATTGAAATTTGCCTATGATTTTCGTATGGTTTGCAATATTTTGTACAAAACGGACATGAAATGATATGGGCGGGCGGGGAACGGTGAGTCCCGCGCGCGCCGGGCGGGGAACGGTGAGTCCCTCGCGCGCCGGGCGGAGAAGGGCGAGTCCCGCGCGCGCCGTGCGGAGAATGGCGAGTCCCGCGCTCGCTGGCCCGGGAGTTCGCGAGTCCTGCGCGCGCTGGGCGGAAAATTGGCGGAGAATGGCGAGTCCCGCGCGCGCTGGCCCGGGAGTTAGCGAGTCCCGCGCGCGCTGGGCGGAAAACTGGCGGAAAATTGGCGGAGAATGCTGGCGGAAAAAAGTGTGGCTCCTCAGCTTTTCAATATCCACTGCTGGAACTAGGCTTTATTTTTTTTTCAGTACTATAGGGGGGGTATGAGGTTCACCGCGCTCGCGGGGGATCCGCGCCGCCCTGGCGGGGACTCGCTGGGCGGAAATTGGCCGAGAATGAGCGAGTCCCGCGCGCGCTGGGCGGAGAATGGCGGAGAATGAGCGAGTCCCTCGAGCGCTGGGCGAAGATTGGCGGAGAATGAGGGACGGGGTGCGCGCTGGGCGGAGAATGGCGGAGAATGAGCGAGTCCTTGGCCGGGCGGAAAAATGTGTGGCTCCTCAGCTTTTCAATGTCCACTGCTGGAATTAGGCTTTTTTTTTTTTTTAGTACTATAGGGGGTAATGAGGTTCACCGCGCTCGCGGGGGATCCGCGCCGCCTGGTCGAGTCCAGCGCGCCCCTGGCCGAGGATGAGCGAGTCCTGGGCGGAAAATTGGCGGAAAAATGGCGGAGAATGCTGGCGGAAAAAAGTGTGGCTCCTCAGCTTTTCAATGTCTACTGCTGGAAATAGCCTTTTTTTTTTTTTTAGTACTATAGGGGGGTAGTGGTATTTGAAGGCGGATGGGCAGCAGAGCGGGCGGGTGCCCCATGCCATGCGCCGAGCGCAGCCAAGGGAAGGTCCGAAAGGTGTGTTCCCCCCTCACACCGCAACTCGCCGGCCGGCACGGGTTTCCCGGCGGCCGACGGCTAAAGGTCCCGGCAAGGTCCCGACAGGTTTTTTGACGGCGAAGACGGATTTTCCGCCTGCGGGCGGCTACGGGGTCGGATTTTCCGCCTTCGGGCGGCAATGGGGTCGGTATTTCCCGCCTTCGGGCGGCAACGGATGACGGTATTTTCCGCCCTCGGGCGGCGACGGGTATTTTCCGCCCTCGGGCGGCGACGGGTGTTTTCCGCCTTCGGGCGGAAGGTTGCGGCATTTACCGCCCTGTGGCGGGGAATTGACGGTTTCATGCCCCGATGGAGGGCTTGTGTTGGCCCCGATCCAGAACGGAGGGCATTGGAACCAAGCTGTTGCGTTCGGCGCCCGCGAGGTGTTGCCCGGCGTCCTACCCTGACACTGCTGCCCATTGCGGGCCGGGGAACGGGAACTTCTCCACTGCTGCCCATTGCGGGCCGGGGGAGGGGCACGACAATGGCCTCACTCATCAACGGTGGCTTAGAGCTATGCAGTTTGCAGTACGTGTTTCGACTGAATCGGCCCCAACCCGAGCATCTGCTCGTCGGTGGCATTCCCTTTCGGATGCGGCGCGCAAGCTTGCGTTGGCCCCGACCATTTTGGAGGGCACGGAACGGACCTGTTGCGTTCGGCGCTCGCGAGGTGTTGCCCGGCGTCCTACCCTGACACTG